>JAEIGR010000273.1:0-26271 GCA_018904305.1 Scaptomyza montana
TGTCGTTGCTCGATTTTATGTTTAGACAACAACAAAGTGTTGCTGTTTATTGTATTTGAATATATGTGGATATATGTGTATACTACATTTTCTCCTTTTAAAAATAACGTAATACAATGTTATTTTGAAAGTGTATTTATGTCTAGTTTTATAATATATATTTATATATGGTTAATTAATTATATTGTGATATGTTTGTATTAAAGAATTTTTGAATTAGTTTTCTTTTTAAATAAAAAAAAATTTTTTTTTTATTTTTTTTTTTACTTGTAAAGATAGAAACTTTTATACTCTTATGTTCGCAACTTTTTCCACACCCCTTCAAGCTAGAGACTTGAAACTTTCCAATTCTCTTTATCTATGGGATAGTAAATTAAAGTGTCAAGGATGGGGGTTCTACGATAACTGGGGGCGTGGCAAATCGATAAATTCGATAACTCAAAACCGATAAATCCACATATTTGGCATGATCCTTACAGCTAGAAGTACCAAATTTCTTAAGAAGATAGCTACTAGCAACCCCCAAAAACTGAATCAAAAAAATTTGGAGCCACGCCCCCATTCCGCCCCTCCAGCCCCCGCATTTTGAAATCAGAAATAGCTATATCTCCCACAGTTTTGAGCTATAGCCACCAAATTTGGTGCCAAGATAGGTGATGCTGATGACCCTCAAAACTGCATCAAAAGATTGGCACTGGCCCAACTACACTCGCCCTTTTAGCCACCCCCATGTGCCCCAACGCCTTCGTCAAAAACAGGAAATGCGTGTGGCCTTCCAGAGTTGTGAGCTAGAGCCTCCAAATTTGGTGGGAAGATAGTTGTAACGACCCCCAAAAACTGCATCAAAGTTTTGGAGCCACGCCCACCCATTCCCGCCCCCAGCCCCACCGCATTTTGAAATCAGAAATGGCTATGATCTCCCACAGTTTTTGAGCTAGGAGCCACCAAATTTGGTGCCAAGATAGTGATGATGACCCCCCAAAAACTGCATCAAAAGTGCTTTGAATGCCACGCCCACCAATCCCTAGCCGCCCCCCTCCACCCAACGCCCCCATCCGTTCCCCAACGCTTCGTCAAAAACCGGGAATGCGTGTATCTTCCAGAGTTGTGGAGCTAGAGCCACCAAATTTGGTAGGAAAATAGCTGGCAACGACCCCAAAATCTGCATCAAAGTTTTGGAGCCATGCCTCCATTTCGCCCCCTTTCCCCACTTTTACAATTTTCGAGCTAGAGTCACCAAATTTGGTATGAAGATAGCATTTGACATTTCAGAAAGATCTGCATCAAAAATTTGGATTCAACGCCCACCCATACCGCCCCCAGCCCCCTTTCCCCACTTATTTGCAAATTTCGAGCTAGAGTCACCAAATTTGGTATGAAGATAGCAATTGACATTTTACAAAGATATGCATCAAAAATTTGGATGCCACGCCCACCCTTACCGCCCTCAGCCCCCTTTCCCCATGTATTTTAAACTTCGAGCTAGAGTCACCAAATTTGGTATATAGATAGCAATTGACATTCCACAAAGATCTGCATAAAAAATTTGGATGTCACGCTCCACCCATACCGCCCCCAGCCCCCTTTCCCCCACTTAGCCGCAAATTTCCGAGCTAGAGTCACCAAATTTGGTATGAAGATAGCAATTGACATTTTACAAAGATATGCATCAAAATTTGGATGCCACGCCCACCCTTACCGCCCTCAGCCCCCTTTCCCCCATCTGTTTTAAACTTCGAGCTAGAGTCACCAAATTTGGTATATAGATAGCAATTGACATTCCACAAAGATCTGCATAAAAAATTTGGATTCCACGCCCACCCATACCGCCCCCCAGCCCCCTTTTTCCCCACTTATTACAAATTTCGAGCTAGAGTCACCAAATTTGGTATGAAGATAGCAATTGAAATTTTACAAAGATATGCATCAAAAATTTTGATGCCACGCCCACCCTTACCGCCCTCGCGGCCCCTTTTCCACATCTGTTTTAAACTTCGAGCTGGAGTCACCAAATTTGGTATGAAGATAGCAATTGTCATTCCACAAAGATCTGCATCACAAATTTGGAAGTCACGCCCACCCTTACCGGCCCCAGCCCCCTTTCCCCACTAAATACAATTTTCGAGCTAGAGTCACCAAATTTGGTATGAAGATAACAATTGACATTCACAAAGATCTGCATCAAAATTTGGATGACACGCCCACCCAAACCGCCCCCAGCCCCCCTTTCCCCACCTTTTACAAATTTTTAGCTAGAGTCACCAAATTTGGTATGAAGATAGCCGGTGGTATCCCCATCTGCATCGGAGAATCTTTAAGGCAGCTTAAACCCCGCCGCATCCGTACCCCCTTTGCATTCAGGCCCCTTTTACCGGTTTTAATTCTGGTATCGGAGTATGCCGCAGTCGGTTGCGTCCGACTGCAACGTTTCCACTTGTTTAATTCTATTTTTGTTCACGATTTGTGTTTTTTTCTTTCCTACGTCTATTTTTATATTATTTCTATCTTCTATGCTTATAACTTTGTATGGTCCTGAATATTTACTTTCTAGCTTATGAGCTGTTTCTTTCCTTAACATAATTAATGTTCCTATTTCTAGTTGTATATCATTAACGTTTTTATCATATTCTAATTTTCTTTTTGTTTTTCTATGTCTATCATTGTTTTTGCTCTTTTGTAAGCAATTTCTAGTCAAACTTAAATTCTTTAGCATAATCATCTATGTTGTATATTGGATCTATTCTAGCTAATCTATTAAATTCTGCCAATTGTCTTGGAGGTCTTCCAAAGACAAGCTCGTATGGACAGTATTCATGTACTGTCGATTGGAGTTGTATTGAAACAATAGGTGAAGTAGTTCAACCATATGTCCCAATCATCTTTGTCAATCGAAATATATGAACGAATAAATTCATTAAATGTTCGATGACTTCTTTCAACTGTTCCTAAAGTCTGGTGGTGGTGTGCTGTTGGTGTATATTACTTATATTCATATACTCCACAAGTCATTTATTAGTGCTTTTTGTATTCAGTACCCATGTCCGTTATGAACGTCTTCATGGGACCGTACTTTAGTACAAAAAAAATTCAAATATTGCTTTGGCTACTGTTTTTGCACTTTTATCAGCTACTGGTATTGTAACTTAATATTTAGTGAGATCACATATAATTGTGATTGCATTACTCATTGCCACTCTCTGTACGAGGTAATGGACCAATGGTATCTATTAAAACAGTGTCAAAAGCTGTACTTGGTGTGCCTGTTATAATCATGGGTGCTTTTGTATGTGTTGTCGTTTTTGCTTGTTGGCATTTTAGACAAGTTTTCACATACTTTGTTATAGTCTTTGTCATTTGGGGCCAGTGGTAGTATTTCTTAATTTTAACAGGGTTCGCGTAATCCCTGTATGGCCACCCTCTATAGGATCGTCATGGTATTTGGACAGGATTGCCTTTATTTGACTTTCGTCATTTTTGTCTATTTTTGTCACTTTTTGTAGTAGCGCTACTTTTATTTTCAAATATTTATTGCCCATATTTTTAAATTCATTAAGTGATACAAATCCGAAAATTTGTTCACTTGGTGACATCTGTAAGTTAACGATTTTATGTATTCCGGCCTGAATTAAGCCTTTGAAAAAATTGACCTAAATCGAATTTTTCATTAGAGTATAAATCATTAACTGAGAATCGTGAAATAATTCGTTTTCCTCTTTAGCAAACAATTATTTTTACCGAATTTTATTTTCACAAATTTCTTTGCGTCATTATTGCTAACAACTTCATAGACATTGGGCTCTTTTCTCTCTTTTGATTCTTTTGGCAATTGTTGTTTTTCATCTGCGCAGATGTTTTCCTGTCTTTTTGATGACCTTGTTTGGACCATCATTATATTTCTGTTCATTTCTATAAAAGTTTCTACTTTTATTCTTGATAATGCATCTGCAACGTGATTATCTTTCCCCTTGAGGTATTCTACTGTGAATTGATATTCTTCTAAATCTAGTCTCATTCTAGTCAATTTTGATGTAGGATTTTTCATCGAAAAAAGGTAGGTTAAAGGTCTATGGTCTGTTTTGACTAAGAAATGCTTTCCATAAACGTATGGTCTAAAGTGTTTTATTGCCCAGTGTATTGCAGCTAATTCCTGCTCTGTAGTTGATTTATTGCTTTCTCCCTGTGTGAAAGCTCTTGAAGCGAATGCAATTGGCAATTGCATACCGTTGTACTCTTGAGTTAGTACGGCACCACATGCATGTTTACTTGCATCTGTGGTTATGCAAAATTCTTTGCTGAAGTCAGGGTATTGTAACAATGTAGGCTTCATTAATGCCTTTTTAAGTATTTGAATGCGTCTTCGCATTCTTTTGTCCATTCGAATTGGACATTCTTTTTGCACAATCTGGTCAAATGACGTGAATGTTGTGCGAAGTTATGAATAAATCGTCTGTAATAATTACAGAACGCGACGAAACGTCGTGCGCTATCCGCATCAGTTGGGGTTGGGTAGTTTTTGATAACATCATATTTTTTGTCATCAGGGAGGATGCCATGGTCTGTGCACTTATGCCCAAGGAATGTAACCTCGTGCATGAAAAACGAACATTTCTCTGGATTTAATTTTAGGTTGTGTTTTCTACACATATCAAAGATATTTGACAAATTTTTAAACATGTGCTGTTCTGAACAGCCAATGACTACTAGGTCATCCATGTAGAGAAATGCTTGGGATGGCTCAAGGCCAGAAAATGCGAGTGTCATCATTCGCATAAATGAGTTTGGTGCTACTTTAAGACCATATGGTAATCGCGTGAAGCGATAAGAACCGGAGTTCGTTGAAAATGATGCTACATTTCTAGATTTCTCATCTAGTTCTATTTGGTGAAATCCTGACATGAGATCGAGACATGAAAAATATTGGGCTCGTCCTAATTGGTCTAAGATTTCTTCTATTCTTGGCAGTGGGTATTTATCGGCCAGAAGTTTTTTATTTATTTGGCGATAATCAACTACTAAACGCCATTTTTTCTCCTTGGAATTTGGGAGAGATTTCTTGGGAACCAAGAGAAGTGGGCTATTATATTCAGAAATTGATGGCTCAACTATACCATCTTTTATTAATTTTTCGACCTGTCTGTTTATTTCTGGTTTTTCTGTTTCAGCATTTCTATAATTTTTTATGTAGACGGGTGTCCTATCTGCTAATCTCAATTTTTGCTTATAAAAATTATTACATGATATGGGTTCTGAATCAAGACCAAATATGTCACTGTATTTGGTACATAATTCAGTTAATTTTGTTCTGAATTGGTCTGGGAAGGTTAGTTTATTGATGACTTCATTAGATCTGTTATTTTGTTTCTCTGTGCTTGTTTTAATATCATATTGTTCTAGTGATTCGAACTTAATATTTGGATTCTGAATTTTTATGTTTTTATTGGTTGTATTTAGAATGCGGACTATTGCACTATTACTTTCAACAATACTGTTTGCTATTATTACCCCAGGGTGTATTTCCTGGTTTGGTATTAATACAGAATTTTCGCTAGTCAGAAGCATGATTTTTCTCATGACTTCTGATCTTGCTGGTAATAATATTGAATTATCAATATCATTGTGTAATAGTGGTACATGTATTTGATAGTTTAAATTTCCTGGTTTCATGATGAATTCATCATTTTGGTAGTTTATTATGCAATTAAATTTTCTTATGAAGTCTAGTCCAAGAATTCCATCGCATGGTATGGGAAATTCAGTTTGAACTACTGTGAAATCGTGGTTGATTATGAAATAATCGAAAAGCAGGTCAATTGGGGCTTGTCCCATTGACTGTATTGTTCCCTGGCCAATTCCGGATATATTAGTTTTGAAATTTTTGTTAATATTTGTGTCTATATTATTGTTTTTTAATATTGAGACATTTGCTCCTGTATCTATCAAAAGTGTAAGTGGTTTATTATTATCATGATTTTTTATTTTAATTATACTGCTGAGACTTAGATTTATAGTTAGTATGTTTACTGCTGATTGCTCAAGGGGGCTTGCTGGTTTTCCGAGTTACTTTGTGTAACTCGGACCAGGTTTTGTTGTTCAGGGCCTCTACTTTGGTTGCCTCTGTACGAGCCGCCCTGTACGAGCCGCCTCGAGAGTTACCTCTGCTATTGTTGTATCTGTTGCCGTTGTTGTTATTGTACCTGAAACCGCCCCTGTTGTAGGGTCGGCCTCTGAAGTTACCTCTACCGCGGCTTCCACCGCGTTGAGAGTAGTTTTGGTAGAATAGAACAGTGTTGGTGTTCCCAGTTGCTTCAGTGCAACTGTCGACAAATTTTGAAATAGCATCGTTCATGTTGTTAAATGTGCCTGCCTGCATGATGAGTTTTACTCTATCAATAGCACAATTTTTAGTCATTGCTTTTACAGCTTGGTTTGTGCTGTATTTGGTGGCTAACTCAGAATTTAGGCCATCGTTGATGTACGCGCCAGCTAAAGCTTTTGTTAGTTGCTCTACTTCTTGCGTATAAATGTTTGCTGTCTTATTTTTTTGTTGCAAGTTTAGGAGTTTGGCTGATAGTACTTCAACCGATTCTCCTTTTACTGATCTTGCTAGTTTGCAATAATTTGAGTGATTGTATTCCTCATCGCTAATTAAATTTCTTGCATGACCTTTCAGTTTTGTTTTAATTAAACTGATTGCTGTTGCTTCATGATCACCTTTAAGTGTATCTAGTAGACTTAATGCGTCTATGAAACTTTGCAGATTTTCAGCTTTTCCATCATACTCAGATAATATGGTGGATGCTGTTTTAATGAAATCGATTTTTGTCTGCGTCATTGTTAGGCTTTTTATTTTTGGACTATCTGGTGTATTGTTATCAGAATCAGAGCATTCCTGTTTTGAATCTTCAGTATCAACTACTGGCTTTGACTCATTCAAATCATGGAGTTGACTTTGGTCGAACTCAACAGGAAAGTACGGGTTTTTTGGAATAGTTAATTTGATATTACGACGAACGCTTATTGTCTCAAGTCTTGAAGCTAATTGTCGTAATACTTTTAGGCAATGTTCGTTGTGTGCATTCGTTAGCTTGCTCTTTAAGGAAGATGCTAATTCGCTAATAGTGTTATATTCAGTTAGTTAACACTGCAATATGATGCACCAACGTTTCAACTTTTATTGTTATATTCTTGTTTATGCACTTGTACGATTTGTCAAACTTTTTGTTTTCCGAGCTCATTTTTGCTCGATTTCCTGCCAAATCATAGCTAGTGCATATTGTTATGTCATGTCTATTCTATTATTTGCACATCAGAATCGTCACTTTCTGAACTTGAAAGTTCTATTTTGTCGATCGTGTTTGCAAATAATTCATGGTATGCCCTTGGCATCCGTATGTTTGTTCTAAGCAAAGTGGTATATCTATATTTCATTATCCTTTCTATCTGTCTATACATTTGCATCCGTATGATTTTGTTATCAATTATCCACTGTAGGATAACTTTTAACTTGGGGTGAGTGGGACCTTGGTCTACCACGAATTTTAAGAACGGAATGTATTTCGCCAAGTGCTTTGATTCTACCATTTTTTTTTTTTTCGCAAATAATTCTATTTATTTAACATGTGAAATAGACTTGGGTTCACCTATGCAATCGCACCATTATTATTGTAGCTGTGTCTAAGAACAAATTTTCTTCGGTACGCATTTTAGCTAGAACATAGGGCAGCGTACTCAACACTGCACCTTTTTCTGTTTTACTGCAATGATATAATGGGCTTGTGTTTGTATTATACGTTGTCATATATTCATATTCGAACGTATTTACTGTGATGAAATCTTTATGGTTTTTAATATATTTATTGATCTGACTAAGAAATTTGGATCTAAATTGTATGTATGTTCTATCGCTAACTGCATAATTTTTTTTTTGTTTAAATTTTTTTCCAAATCTGTACCCTTACTAATTGAGGTGTACTTTTTCTTAAGGCTTTTTGTGTGGGAGTTATAAACTCGAAGGGCTAAATTTAGGATCATGAGTGCTACTATAATTGCTACCAAAACTAGCATGTACTGCAAATCGGGTGAAGATACGTCGACTTTGTTGATTACATTAGCTGTCGAATCGACAGTCTTAACGTCGACTATACCCATTATTGTTTCTGGAAAGTGATAACTTCTGCTGAATAAGTCTAGCCTGGAATTATTGATAACTTTCATGGAATTTTGTGTTTGACCATTTTTTTTTTTTTTTTTTTTTTTTAAATTTCTATCTATCCGCATAATATCTGTTTTCTATAAGTATAAAAGTTTTTCCCCTTTTTTTTTCGTAATTAATTTGTAAATTTGGTGTTTTTTCAACAGGGGAACACTTTGTGGTTTTCATCGACAATGGCAATTTTACAGTAGTTTACTAATAAGATAAATTTACACCACAAAGTGTTTGTTAATAATGAGTGTAAGTTAAGGCCTGTACGCATGAGCCCCGTACAGCTCCCGTACAGTATACATGAGTTTTACGGCTGTAACGACAAGTGTTGAAAAATTCACATATTGTGGCGGTAGGCTAATTGTTTTTTGTAAATAAATCGGAAATGCAACTGTGTTTTGTACACTTGATTTCAAAATAATGATTCGCGCGCTACTTTTGTGTTTGAGTACAGCTAACGCCCTGCTTCTAATAATCTATACCCTGCCATAGATCAGTGGCAGTACAATCCAGTTTATATCTTATTTAAATTGTATCTTAAAAAAAATAGTAATTAATAAATATATTTTTTTTCTTACTTTTTTGTGCAGCATTGACTGCCAAAACAATAAGTATGGCTCTATTGGAGCCTGAATTAGGTCAACTTTGTTAATATTATCCGAAAAATTTATAAGTTGGCTCTTGCCCGACATGTTGTTGCATTGTTTACAACCGTAAATAGCTGCTGAAAGCTATTTACTGCCCGTAGCATTTTAACATTTTCATTGTTCAACACTACCGTACCAGCCAAAGACCATTTAACATCAAGATGGGTCTTAAGAGCTGGAATGTTATGTTAATTAACAGAGTCGCAACCACGAAGCGGACAACTGGGGAAACAGCGAAAGCCACTATTTCTTATCATTTGTATACCTACTACACTCGCTACAATGTCAGCTGGTGCGAAGTCGGCCATCATTGTTTAGCTTTTTGTTGTGACTGCAAAGTGTGCGAAGCGCAAGGCATAATTAAGTGTTGCCGCACTTCGTTTCTCTTGTTGTTGTCACAAAATTTTAAATCGACAATTTTAGACTTTGCTTTTTTCGTCTTGCTGCTGCTCAACAAGAAAGGGTGGTATAGACTTTATATGAACTTTGTGCAATTTAATAGATAAACGTTAGATACTTTAATATATTGTCTGGTTTATATGTTTATTTATATGTTGGCAATGAGTTTGGGTTTTCACAACTTATAAAACAAGTTGTATATAAATAAATTAACTAACACTAAAGTAAACGTATTTGGTATTCATATATTGAAAATAAACTATCTGCATATTAAAATTATGTATTTGAGTTTTATTGACTTCAATTGAATATTGGGACAAAGGGTATTTTCACTTTGCGCTATTTGTGTGTCTTATCTACGACAAGCCAGCACGTTGCTTGGTTTGTTTGAGTTCTGCTTTGCGTTCAGCGGCCTGTGTATTAAAGGAGAGGCGGCGGGCCAGCGGAAAGCAAGGACGGTAAAAATGTGTTAGTATGTGTATGCATGTGCGTTTGCTTCATTCTTGCTGGGCCTGCTCGTTGAGATTTTTGTTGTTGTTTTTTCTTTTTACGTTTTTTCAAATGTATTATTGAATACACTTTCGGCACTTTTGCGCATCGTTACATAAGTGTATGATAGTTGCGATGGCAAAATTGTTGGAAAGTGTCACAGAGCTAAAAACATGAAAGAGTATGTATGACCAGCAATGCAACACTGATATTTGCCTGTTTATTTTACTAGACGCTTGTTTTATTTTGCTGATCGCCTGTTCCTGCAACTTATCAACCAGCCAAAAATGCCTTGGAAGTATTGGTTTTCTTGTTTTTCTTAGGTTTTTGTAGGCAAAATACTTAATATTCACCAAATTAAATCGAAACATTGGCTGTTTAGCGTTTGCCGAAATTCAGAATAGTAGAGAAAGGTCAATGAATGCCATGGCAAATGCTACGCATACATTTAAATATGCACATGTAGATATTCAGGGACGCACACACAATCTCACGGGAGCTAGAAAAACAAAATATAAAAAAATTTTTACAAAGCCCAAGCCGACCAAAACTGCAAACATATGAAGACGCACATTTATATAAAAATATATGTATGAAGAACGTTCAAACGCATGTATGCGTGGTTTCGTGTTGTTGTTGCGTTTTGCCTATTATCGAATGGCACACGCACATGCATTCACACAAAGATGAACTTGACCTACATTTTTTTGCAGTCAGCTGTTGCCGTTTTGCCGGCGGCAAATTGAAAATATATTTTGCATGTTAATATGTTATTATAAATGTATTTATATTCAAAATTGAAATGTTTTATCAAATATATTATTAATTACTTTTAAGAAAATATGTAAAACAAAATAATTAAAAATCATATTTAAGAAATTGTAATTTTATTATGACGATTTTCTTTTAATAAAAAAATTATATAAATCTATAATTTTTTTGCTTATTATTTTGAATCTTTATTGGCATTAATTAGATTAACCATTGTTGTTTGACGTTGTTTTTTTTTTTTATGGAATGAAAACAAATCAAAATATATGTAAGTGACGTGCGTTACAAAAGAGCGGCGTGAAAACATCAACAAAAATAGCTTCGCGCGCTTTTACATGCGTTTCCTCGCTTTTGCTGCCCCCCCTTCTAACGATACGGTGAGGTTTATAAGCGATTTTTAAAAGTGCTATTTAAATCAGTTTTTATTAAACTACACACACCTAATTATTATATTATTGATATTTAATACATAAATTTTTTTCTAACCATGGCCAATGATGCAAAACGAGTGCGATACAGTTGTGTTGTGAAGAGCTGCGTTGGTGGCAACAAATTGTTTCGCGTGCCGGCTGATATGGAAGAAGAGTGGTGCGAGAACCTCAAATTGGACACTTCGAGCCTTAACACTTGCACTAGAGTGTGCAACTTGCATTTCGAGGTGGAGTGCGTTGGAATACGCAATTTGAAAGCTGGATCAGTGCCAACACTGCAATTAGGTAAGTGTCTGTGTATGTTATTTTTATGGCAGGCTCCACGCTTATGCCAAATGTATTAACTGTTTCATGCATGTATATGTATTTTTGTGTTTAACAATGTTGCAATGTGATTGTTTTTTAGCTGTGATTGTTGTGTTAAATGTGTTTGACTCCTGCCTAATTTGTCTCTTGGCCGTCCGTTTTAAGTATGGGCATATATGTTTGTGTGTCACTTAGGGCATATAATAATATCATAATGTTCTTTAGGACACGCTGACGAACCCGTCAACAAAAATTCTGTGAAACCAAAAATATTTAGTAGATATTGCTGCATAATAGACTGCAATATGAGCAATCCACCGTCGCACAGTGGGGCCATTTGAGTTTTTTCATATCAAAAATCATAACTTTTGAACCAAATGAGATAATCGAACAATTTAAAAAGCATATGATAGATAATTAATCAACCTATAAAATGAGCGTTTGAAATGAATTCTACGATTTTTCTGTGCCTATTTATGGGTATGCAAAGTTGAAATTTGTGGAAAAATCAACTTTACGGGAAGGAAAAAAAATATTTTTTAAATATTTTGATTTTTTATTGTTTTGTTTTAATGGTTTTTATAATCTAAAATTAATATTATGATAATTAAAAATAATTTTTTTTTTTTTTTTTTTTTTTTATTAATTTTTGTAAAATATTCATCACAATCCGTAAAAAAGATGGTATATCTAAAAGAGAAATCATCTCTGAACTATAAGTATTTTCTAATTCTTTTCGTGACTTAACATGCCTCAGTGATGAAATTAGTGGATATGAAGATGCTGCTAACATGTTGAAGAGGGTCCTCTTTTTGTTTAATAGCTTTGAAAGTGTTTAGCAATCTGTATTTTTTATAAAACTTATTAAGGGACTCTTGTGCTTTTTCAGAGAGCTCTCAATTGGCAAAGACTGATACTCAATTATATCCTTGCCATGCGCCAATATTTTATGGACTGTCGGGGTCAACTTTTTCTGCGGATATAATTCTGCTAAAAGTGATGCTGTTTTTTGAAGCATATTCTCCATACTTGGCAGAATCAACTTTTTCCTTACAGTTCAAAACATTTAAGATCGTTGGATTAAGGGTTCAAGAAAAGAGTTAGCTTTCATGCCTAACAAATTTACCTATTGTTTGTATAGGTCCAGGTCAATAAGGTCGATTTATGCAATTTGGGTACTTGGCACATGTCCGAATAAGATTTGTGCCTACCTGAATGGGATGTGTGACTAGTTGTACGCCAACGCAATTTTCTGTATTCGGTGCGTACCTGGTAATTTATTTGTATATCCTGTAACTGCACCTGAATTTAGGGACCAGTTTAACAAATGATCTCAGGTAAGCATTACAGAATGAAAAACAAAAGTCAAGTATCTTCACAATAACGAACGTAACAACAACAACAAAAATGGGTTTTACGGTTATATATCATAAATTGCCCAAAAATGCATGCAACACATTTTTGGAACTATGACTTTTTCACTTTTTACATTTTAAAAAAAGGGGCAAAAACGGGCACATGAAACTTTTTGCATTTAATAGAGGAATAATCAAAGAAATTAATTTAAAAAATAGCCGATATAATGTGATATAATTTTTTTTTATTTTATCAAAGTTTAGAAATAGTGAAAAAGTGGATAGTTGGTAAATATTGAATTGCCTGGCCAAACGCAAAGCAAACAGTATAATTTTTTTTTATTCTTTTCTTAATAAATAGATCTATAAATAGAACTAAAAATGATGACGATCCGTAACTTAGTTTTTGAGATATTGTATCTCAAAGCCAACCAAATTACCTTAAAATTGGTGATTTTTATGTAACATAAAAAATCAGACAACTTTGAAAAGCTATATCTTCTAAACAAAAAATCAGGTTACATTATGGATTGCAGATTTGAAATCGCTGGAAAATTTCCTATAAAGTAGGTTCATTCAATATTTTTTAGAGGCACATGCAATTTTTGATTTTTGACACTTGACTTGTTCTACGGGCGCCACTGTGCGTCGATGCTACATAAATTCCCGGATGATAAGATTCAGAGGGCAGAGTGGCTACAAATTTGTCACATTAAGCCAGCATTTAAAAAGAACAGCCGACTGTTTATTTGCAAAAGCATTTTCACCCATCGGATTTCCAGAAGAAGAAATTAAAAAAAAAAATGTGCATCCGATTATGGGTTTGACAATTACTAATACAGAAAATGATGATGATGATGAAAATAATGAGAACCACGCTTGGTCGAAACAAGCACGCCAGAAGATGCTGAAAAAGAGCCAAAAGAAGGAAGCATGCCCTCGTTGTGAAGTATATTGCCGCAACGAGTCTTATTAACGCAAACAATATTTTTTGAAATGCAAGCCAAATATAATAATTTGTTGTCCGATCTTAAAAAAATTAAGGAAGAAAAGCGGCTTTGCTGGACAAATTTAAAGATAGCGAGAACAATTGGTCACTGCAGCGCATAGATGTCGCAAATAACTCGATAATAGTTCCTGACGAAGTCAACGAGGAATCTAAATTTTTGCATCACTGCTTCTGAAGAAAGAACACAAAAGAAAATTCACTGATGCCCAAAAAAACCTTTTAATGAATATTAATTATAGGTCATCAAAAGGCTACAAATTTTTGCGATGCGCTATCGTTTAACTTGCCATGTCCTAGGACATTATTAAATTGGAGCCCAATTAGAATGATTTCTCCGGGCTTATGCATAAAGGAGGTCTGCCAAAGAATAGCTACACATGTTGAACAGATGAAACCGAGCGAACGCAACTGTGTTATTGTTGTTGATGAAATGCACGGACGTTGTGAGCTCGAGTATAACAGCACAACGGACCAAATAGACGGCTTCGTTGACTGTGGCAAGGGAAAACGCGAACCAATATTGGCAAACAGTTTCCTATTTTTCCAAGTGAAAGGCATTATTCAGCCATGGAAATACGCATTTAGCTACTATTGCACAGGTAGTCAGAAAAATATTGCAGCTATAACGACCCAAGGATTGTTTGAGAACATTGATGTTTTGTCTAAAATGGGTTTAAAAGTAAAAGCCATTGTATGCGACCAGTCATTTATCAACCAAAGCGTCTATAAAAGATTAAACGAATTTAATGGAAAATGGCAAATTGAGTTTAATGGCAATAAAATATACATGATGTATGATTATGTACACTTATTTAAAAGTTTAAGGAACTGCCTAATATCAAAGCCCATTGTGACTCCAAAAGGCGTGGTTAGCTGGCAAGTGATTAAGGAATTGTTTAATATTGACACTAGTAGCAGAACAACTCGCATGGTGCCTAAGCTTTCGGTGAAACACATCAAACCAAAGTTTTACGAAAAAATGAGTGTTAAACTTGCTGTCCAAGTGTTTTCGAGATCAGTAGGGAATGCAATAACAGTTTGCCATAAAAACAAACTCTTTCCGCCAAAAACATGGAATTTGCATTAGCCACAGCAGATTTTGTCATAAAATGAATGATGGATTTGACATGCTGAACTGCAAATCTTATAAGCAGGGCTACAAAAATCCCTATAAATTAGCAAATAAGGAAAAACTGATCGAGTTTATGAGTTACATTAAGAGCATCAGACCAGACTCCCAAAACCATTGCCGTGCTGGTTTGATAATGACTCTAGAAAACATTATAAGCGTTACGGACGAGCTATTTAGCGACAAAACTATCAAGTACGTGCACACAACAAGGTTCAACCAGGACAGTTTAGAAAACTTCTTCGCTGCTGTGCGCTCAAAACTGGGGAACAACACAAACCCCTCAGTACGCGAAATGCAGTACTTGACGGCCAGATTGTTGTCCATGAATATAATTACAACATCATACTTGAGTAATACCAATTGTGAGGATGATGATGAAGTTCCAGCATGAATTGGATTTGTGACCCCGATCAGCCTATAGACGCAACGGAGGACAACGAGGCTCCACATCCCACAAATCAACAGCCTGGCATTGACATCGATCTGAATGGTGAGGAAGTAGCATCAAATACGCCTCAAGTATCTGTTGGAGAGCTTGTGTCGCGCAGATATTTTGACGGCTACTTGATTGCTAAGAAAAAGTTCAACTGCCCAAAATGCGATATTGCCCTCAGCCATATGGACTCATTTGCATGTAAGAGTTATGAAGACCTGATAAAGGCACGGAATTTTGCTATGGACAGAATGTGCCTTACAACCCCATCAGATGAATTCTTCCTCGTGTGCAACTTGCATTACGAATCCTTTGCCGAAATTTTCGAAAGGTCGCCGCACTCAAGGAACCTGTGCAAGACCATAACTGAAGAATGTCTTCGTCGAACCAACAGAGTTTATCCAGCTTGGTTTGACAAAGAAAACAGCTGCTACAACCACCGCCTGGAATTGCTGAAGAAATTGTTAGTAATATTAACAAGGAAAAGAGCAAAGTGGCTGTTCCAGGAAAAGCTGTTGGATAAGACATCCACAAATCATGGGCCCATGGCGAAAAAACTGAAAATTATGAAGCATTAATTCATCACGTAAGTTGGCAAATTAAATGTACATTAATAAAAAACTATAATTAATATTATTGCTTTTTTATAGGCCAGGCTCAGATTTCTTCAGAATTGGTATCGGAAGAGCCATGCCACTCCGATACATTTGGTAAGTAAACTCTTTTAAAAGCATTAATAAAAATATATTTGACAAAATATCATTTTAATAGGTCTTGCACAATATAGCGTGGTTTCCAAAGGGGTTGGCCAGCATTGACGGGTGCCCACATAAGTATGGTAAGTATTCAACGAATTAATAAATGCCAAATTTCTAATTCTAATTTCAACTATAGGATTACTTTGGAGGCATGCGCTTAGAAGGATGAGCCCAGATGGTGCACCAACATGGATGGACGGATGTGCCCTGGAACAAGCCCCAAGAAGGATGTGCCAGAGGGATGACACCGGAAAGATGTGCAAAGGCAGAGCTGAGCTGCTAGCAGCTCTGTAAGTATAAAAAATAATATATTTTTGAATTTCCATGATTTTAATACATGTAATTAATTTTATTCATTTATTTATTTTCATACTGCGAGCGAACTGGATTCACTGGATCAATGAGCCAGAAAGATGAGCAAAGGCGAGCTGCATTAAAAATCTTGAGCTGGAAGATTGATCTGAACTGGGAGGCATGAGCGATTGCAGAACATCTGCAAGCATTGCTGCGTTGCAGCTTTGTAAGTAATACAAATATATATTTTTATCTAGCGATGCTAAAAGATATTTATGTTTTTATTGCGAGGAAATTTGCGCTGGACTTAACGTCTTGTTAAAGATTTCAACTGGAGCGATAGGACGGGTTCACTTGTCGTCTGAACATATTAGCAGGCTTGCTTGACTTAAACGCAATATAAAAAGATAAGTTTTTTACATATTTGTATACTTTATGAAGTATTATATTGATATATTTTTTGTATATTTTCAGAAACATACATCCAATCTTACGGCTTAAAAGCAGCGCACGCCATCAAATCAGATTAATTTAGTTGTATTTTTAAAACTGTTGCATTTAATCATTATTTTACGCAAATGCGAGTTTAATTTCTGAAATTATGTTAATAAGAAAACGAGAATGTAACAGTTAGTTGGTCTTTTATATTGTCATTAATTTAATTACCATTACTATAATATTGTAATCAAAAAGGCCTTAGATAAATACATAAAAATTGATTGGAAACATAAATAAATAACTTAATTATATCTAACATCATGCATTGCAATTAATAAGTTTATATAAAAAGATAAATTCAAGTGCTTCAGTTTGGCAAAATAACACGAATAAAAGAACTGACTTAGTGTTTACGCATTACACAGCAACAAGACAGCAATGCAAAACAAAAACAAGCCAAAAAAACATGGCGGCATGTGTATTGTAAACAAAGAAGCAATAATCAAAACAAGCGCAGCTGGTTGTCGCTAGGGGAAACCGACTTTTCTACTCGTTAGTTTGTCCGCTTCGTGGTTGCGACATGCTTAACAGCATGTTAACTTGAACAATTCTTAAGACCCATCTTGATGTTAAATGGTCTTTGTTTAAAAGTAGGCATAAAATTTCCATCTCTTATTTCTTTGGCGCCAAACGAAGTCATTTGATAAAGGCTATTGTATGTACGGATGTTGGTTAAAAAATGTGTAGATAGCGAATGATTGTTTGTCAAAAGATTTTTCATTGGCTGTGGCGGTTCTTCAATATTGGGGAGACTAAAAGCCCAACCAAACGATGCTTGCTTGCCTCGCGTCTCGGAGCAAGACTGAACAAAAAGCATTGAGCATGAAAGCCTATACTCAAACGTTGCTTAAGTGCTTTGTCTCTTCTTCTTCTTTATTTTTGCCAACCATTGTTGCCACATATTCTTTTTTTATTCCATTAAAAATAAATGCTAACATTTTATGTAATATTATGTTAAAAATAAAGATAACACAATGTTAATATATCTAGTATATTATATCAATATGTTTTTAAGCAATAAAATGAAGATCTAACAATTATTTTAAATATATTTCATATAATAAAAAAACAGCGACAGCTCCAGAGCGCAAAGCATCGAAGCATGTTTTCAATGATTGAACTTATGCTTAAGGCGCTTAAGCATTCGTTTGGGCGGATACACGACGTAGCATATGTTGAAACTTTGCGTGCAGCGGCTCTGCATGCACGTAAGCATCGTTTGGTTGGGCCTTAAGCCGCTGCGAACGCTCGATACTCGACTCTCTAGCATGCGATTGCGACGCATATTCCCTCTGTCTTGATAGACGATTTTCAGTTTCTGATGAAGATTCTCCATTTCGACGTATTCTTAATGCCTTAGTCTTTGAACTATTTCTAGAAAGTTGAGATCTTGATCTTTTAAGAATTTTTTTTAATTAAAAACAAAACTATTTAAATAGGTTAGGTTAGGTTAGACCGGCTGACCCTTCCAAGGGGGAATGTCACACATAGACCGCTAAAGGGGTTCTTAGTGGGGCCGGTGGTTGGAGACGGTTAGGACTATCTCGTTGTGTGGTCCTGCGGAGTGTGAGTGCGTCTAGCAAACGCTAAAAGTTTTTTAGGCTCTTTCTTGCTGGCTTCATCGAGCGAGGCAAGAAAGGGAGCTTTGAAGTGGCGTAGTCGTTCTGCTGCCAGTGCGGGGCAGCTGCACAGGAGGTGCTCTAACGTCTCTTTGACACCTGTATCCTTGCATTTCCTGCATTCGTCGTTATCTGTTAAGCCAAGCCTTTTCATGTGTACCGCGGTTAGGCAGTGTCCCGTCAAGAGACCCGCATCGTGTTTTGTGTTAGTTTGTAGGACTGCTTCTGCTGCTTTCCTTATTGCGAATATCTCCGCTTGGAAAATGCTGCAGTGGTCCGGGAGTTTGTATGACAGGCTCATGAGTGGTTCGGCACAGTATACTGCTGCGCCGACTCCCTCCCTCATTTTTGAGCCGTCTGTGTATATGTTTATGGCTGACCGCTCTGCTCCTAAGAAAGTGGGCGTGAAGTTGAAATTGTTTCTTGGGGTCATATGGTCTGTTTCGACTTCTGTCCCCCTTCCAATTGTACTGTGCCTATCGTGTATAGCCGTTGTGCCGTCTTTCTTGCTGTAAGGCGTGCTTGTATGTCTACTGGGTTGACATTGAGCATAATTTGTAGTGCCTTAGTTGGTGTAGTTCTCAGCGCCCCTGTGATGCACATCAGTGCATGTCGCTGAGTTTTTTCCATTCGTTTAAGGTATGTGGACTTCTCTGTGGCTTTCCACCATACCAGTATTCCATAGAGCAGTATGGGGCGCACAATCGAGATGAGAACCCAATGTGTCAGTCTTGGTGACAGTCCCCAAGTGCTACCCAACATCTTTTGCGATGTATAGAGTGCATGGGTGGCCTTCTTCACCCTTTCCTCCACATTGAGCTTCCAACTCAATTTGCTATCTATTACTGTTAAATAACTTTACTATTTAAATAACTTAAGTATATATGTATCAGTGTGTAACGAGCCTAAAGTTGTCACGCGGTTTTAGCTGGGCTAACTCTCGCGGTGCTGAGGGTACGTGGCTCTGTCACAGGCGGCTCCTTTTATACCATTCTGCTGTCTCGCTGGACCGGGCCTGTCAGCGCTGCCAATGTCAAGGTGCCAAGGGCAAAGGTGGCGTGATCGTTCCAGTGCAGTTTGCATAGCAACAACGGTTCCTCGTTGCTGATCACGCCTGCCGCTGGTGTGACGGTGATCACTATATCCCGCGAATGCACCGCTCACACACCAACGGCACTTTACCACGACCTTTGCGGTACGTGTTTTGTGGCTCTCATGTGTCAGACACGTACCTTAGCGCCGACATCCTCTGACAGAGCGAGACAGCATGTGAATTCGCCGCAACTCAGGTCCGGCTGTGGCTATTAATGCAAACGCATTCTGTGAGGCGCTATACGTGAATATGGCTCCTTACAAGTGTTGCCAACTTTGTTGAGCAAAAAAACTAGATAGGCGAAAAATAAAGCAAAAAAACTATTTACATACAAATGATACCAAATGACTCATACAGAAAAAAGCTGTCCCATTCAATATTTGAAAATTTTCCCGCAATCGCGTTTTGAAAAAAGCCAGATCTGACGTGAAAAAGCGGAACTGGCAACACTGATATGCATATACTAATATCAGCTGTAAGTGTGGCCAAACTTCGCAAAGATTTGGCATTAAAGTATCTATATTTTAGATTGAATACTGTGTGAAATAGGATGTGCTATCGCTATCGATAATATCGGAATATCGATTTTTTTAGAAATAGTAGTCTGAAAATCAGGCGATATTTTGGTTTCGATAATACATATTGATGTGGAAATACAACAAACTTGGTTTGCACACCTAAAGTCTAAGCATGAGGCGGCTTACCAGGCTTTGCTGCAGTGCAAAACATATAAAAAGGTAAATAAACTAACTTTGGTTTAGTTTACTTTATTTAAAATTTTTGCATTTGCAGAATACTGACAGAAGCAGCCAACCTTACAACAAGTTCTAAATTAATCTGCTGTATTTCAAGGTTCTTATTCAATATTTTGTTTAAAAATCAAATTAATTTTTGAATTTTCAGAGGGTGGCGATATGTCAAACAAAGTAATGGAATCAATTCTCTACATGCTGTGTAAAGACAACATGCCGTTCGCGAGCGTAGAAAGAGATGGGTTTAAACATTTCTGCCGTACCAAGCCGTTCTACTGTATGTACAAAATATAAGTCATAATTATTCATTTAGTAACAAATTTACATTTTTAGATAACTCGACTAGATGAACAAAAGTATTGCACGCTGAAGGCAGTTATTATTGATAAACTCAAGGAAGTACAATCTATCGCACTTAAAAGCGATATTGTAACACTGACAAATTCAATAAGATGCTTTCTGCTGGTGACAGCACATTTTGTCAACAATTCCTATGGTTTGGAAAAAGTTTGCTTGACATCACAATTGTTGGAGGAGGTGAGTTTATTAAATGGATGTAAAATTTTTTGTAACTAAAATTTTTTTAATTTTTAGTCTCACACTGCTCAACATAAATGTGACATTTGGCACGAAGCTTTGAAGGACTTTAGCATTGAAAAAAGAAAGATAAATACTATAACTACTGACGACGGCTCAAATATGGTAGCTGCAACATAAATGTTTTTTGAAGGACATAGTCAAAGGCTTTCGTGTATGGCACACCTGCTCAATATAGTCATTCAAAAAAGCCTGTCAAAATGTGTGGCAGTTAACGCTATTATAAGCAGCGTTAAACAAATAGTTACATATTTTAAAAAGTTGATCACTTTGATGGATAAGCAAAGGAAAGAGCAAGCTCTTCTTAACACGAAAGAAGGCGAGATGCTTATATTAATTCAATCCGTTCCAACACGATGGAATTCATAACTGAACAGGCTGAAAAGAATTTCTGAGTTGCAGAACTAATTTCAAAATCCTTTCGTCTTGTGCATGTGAGGCACGGAGAAACGCTAGACATGCTTAAGGGCCATCAATTAATGGCAATAAAAGATCTCGTGAAACCTTGGATTTTTGAAAATGCCACAGAATAGATCAGTGGAAAAAATATGTGACCTCTAGTTTGGCGATTCCGCTATACCACATTTTACTGGAAAAAACAACAAACGTGGAAGTCTTTAGTGCTGCTGGTATTCAGTTTGCTGGAAATGTTTGCTGTGAAAACATGGGAAAGAGTTTGGCTTTAATCCAAAATATGTTTTTGTGCAAGCGCTTTGAACTGACTCGCGGATGAAAAAATTGAATTTGACTAGTCTGATGTTGCAAATGCTGTGTATATTCCAATTCAAGTAAAAAAACTTTTAAACAGTCGGGTCTTTGCAATTCCTTGAAAATGAAGTTGATGAAAACGCAAACTCGTTGTGGTCGGACCTCAATGCTTTCCAAAGGACGTACAAGGCGCGTCGAGTTTATTTTCAATCCTCATGAGTTTAAGCATTATTTGGACCAGCCAGTTTTACAAAAATCGGAATATCCTTTCAAAATTTTGGAAGCAAGCATGAGCTTGATACCAATCATATCAAATATTGCCCTTGCAAACATTTAACTGCTCCAGCCTTCATCTGTAGTCATCAGAGCGACTAGCTTCAACAGTCAATCCTGCTGTGCCAGATAACAGAAGCAGGCTTACTGAAACCCACATTAAAGGCGCGTTTTTACTAACGAGTCAGCAATCAATCTTGGTTCGAATGACTTTGCTTATTTGTGTGACTTATGTGGTTTCTCACTAGCACTTTATCAGAATTTACAGCAATTATCGATAACAAGACGGAGAGCTGTCCTCATACACAACATCAGCATCTCTGCATCTTGTTGACAGTTTACAATTATAAATTGAACTAACACGTGCGTAATATGGATTCGGTTTTATTGTCTATTTTGGAAAACGACGCTAAGAAATGGGCGCAATTTTGTTAAATTTGTTTGGGTCGTCCAGGCTCATCATTTAATCATGATCTAGATTAATATATTATATAATATAGATTCGGTTTGGAAGTTTTTGGGAGCGGGATGTTGCCGATCAGCCCGGACGAGTTCTTCAAGTAAGTTTTTCGGTGTGAGAAAGTTTATCGAAATGCAAGTATTTTTATAGCATAATAAAAACAGTTGCCATTTTGAGTCTCAAATTCCTGTAATTATTATTTGACTAGTGGTGTCACCATGCCGATCAAAGAAATTATCGAGAGATAACAGGAATTTTTACAAATTATCGAGTACTGTGCCTGAATGTATACACATCTTGGCTAGACACTCCAGCATCTGCCATATCTAGCACCCATACAATTTGTATGGGAGACGATGACAACATCTTGGCTCAAGATCGGAAGATGCAAGATGCAGCCCTAATGAGGACAGGGCATAAGTTGAATTTTCCTACTGAAGTATAACTTATGCTTATGATAGCAGATTTTAAACAATTTGAAAATTGCGAATAAAAGAGTTTAGGAGGCCTGATAGCACTTGTTCAGTGTTGGCAATCATTCTCACCAGAGATCTTCTGCTTAGAATTAATATTTAAAATCAATCTGATCGTATATAAAACTGGGGTCCGGGCCGATCATGTATTAAGTTTATAAATCTGATATTAATTTAAATAGTACTTAGTTCATGAATTATTTCACTTAGAAGTCATTGTTATTCAATTCAGATATTGCAACCAATCTCTAAATTAACAATTTTTTCTGTCTACGTTGTCAAACAACGTAAAATTCACTAGTTTTGTTAGAAAGAAGCATCTCCGACCCCATATATGTATATATATACTTATGGCTCGCCCCGGTCAGGATCAAAGAGCTGGCTTAGAAAAATCGATTACTTGACAGTCTGTTTGTTCATCTGTTTCTATGCTAATAAGTGCCAGCAAAAACCTATAACAAGTAGGCCTTTAAAAGTAACATATATGTAATAAATTTATGAAAAAAAGTTGTGTACCGGTACGGAACCGGTACAGAACCGATATAAACAGGAACCAGACCCGAACCGAAACTTAAGTGAGAACCAAAACAGAACCTTGTACTGAAGCGATGCGTTTGGGTTCGGACTAGAACCGAAACCGGAACCGAAATTCGTTTCGGTTTGACACCCTGTCCTAAACTGAACAAGTATTAATTTGAAAAAATATGTGATTTTATTACGACTGGAAACTGAATTTCTCCTAATGTTTAAGTTTGTTTTTATTTTTAAGTTTTTAAACTGACATTATAATAAAAAGTGGAAACGT
Organism: Scaptomyza montana; assembly: GCA_018904305.1. Classification (NCBI taxonomy): domain Eukaryota; kingdom Metazoa; phylum Arthropoda; class Insecta; order Diptera; family Drosophilidae; genus Scaptomyza; species Scaptomyza montana. The sequence goes on from JAEIGR010000273.1 coordinate 23,506, forward strand.
TGCAGTCGGACGCAACCGACTGCGGCATATCGATACCAGTATTAAAACCGGTTAAAGAGGCCTGATTGCAGAGGGGTACGGATGCGGCAGGGGGTGTTCGCTGCCTAAAAGATTTTCCACGATGCACAGATGGGGATGCCACCGGCTGTCTTCGTTGCAAATTTGGTGACTCTAGCTCCAATTTTTAAAAGGAATGGAAAAGGGGGCTGCGGGCCGGTATGGGTGGTTGTGGCATCCGAAATTTTGATGCAGATCTTTGTGAAATGTCAATTGCTATCTTTATACCCAATTTGGTGAATCTAGCTCAATTTGTAAAAAGTGGAGAAGGGTGTGCGGGTGGTATGGGTGGGCGTGGCATCCAAATTTGTGATGCAATCTTTGTGGAATGTTAGTGCTATATTCTTCAAATTTTGTGACTCTAGCTAAAAGTAAAAACGGTGAGGTGAAAAGGGGCAAGAAATGGGTGACGTGGCTTAACTTTTGATGCAGATTTTGGGGTCGTTGCCAGCTATCTTCATTGCCAAATTTGGTGGCTCTAGCTCCTGGCTGGAAGATACACGCATTCCCGTTTTTGACAGAAGCGCTGAGGGTGGATGGGGCGGCTAGGGCGTGTGGTGGGCGTGGCATCAAACTTTGATGCACTTTTGGGGTCATCATCACCTATCTTGACACCAAATTTGGTGGCTCTGGCTCAAAAAACTGTGGGAGCTATGAAGCGACTTTGTTTTCGGGGGTTTGGGGGCGGAATGGGTGGGCGTGGCTCCAAAACTTTGATGCAGTTTTTTTGGGGGTTGCTAGTAGCTCTGCTTACCGAATTTGGTAGTTCTAGCTGTAAGGATGTGTGCGAAATATGTGGATTTACCAGTTTAGGTTATCGAATTTATCGATTTGCCAGCCCCAGTTATCATAGAACCCCATCTTGATGTGCGTCAAGTTATGGCAGCAACGACTGATCGCCAAGCAACGAATATCGGATGTTGACTCTTGAGTTGGGTTCCTCGATTAATTTCAAGTTTTAGACGTTTTCAGCATGGAATCAAATAAAATTGATGCAGTAATGTTCAAAAATTAATTATTTATTGTTTTCATGCACCGTTTGGCATATTTCAGCTTTTAAAATGGGTGAAACAAGTGATTAAAAATCGCAAATCCCCCATATCTTAAATATCTCATCTCTCAGCAAGGGATGGCCCTGAATAAGATATATATACGTTTGAAGCCTACAATTTCACCTATTTAATAAAAAAAAATTTAACAAAATTAATCAGCCAGTTTTAAGTAATTTTGTGAAAGAGTGCAGCTACCTCGGTACCTGCCCCATACAAAATGACAGCCAAAAATACATGCATGGTTCTCAAAACCTTAATAACTTTTCTCACAAGACATGGCCCCGAATGAGGCATATACCAAATTAAAGCTACATGCATGGAGAAATATAACATTTAATTTAGAAAAATCAATCAGCCAGTATTTGAAAATTAATTATATATTAAGTAACCTCAAAGAGTTCATGCAAAAAAGGCCTATCGAACTTGTAGTTCCTGCATGAACTTGAACTAATGCGTAACAGAAAGCTGGCTGCTATAACGCTAGCTACAGCTGACTGTCACGAAGACTGCCATATTGACCAAAAAATTTCCTTAAAACTAACTTTCTCCCATTAAAATAACTAAATATTGCATATAATTATGCATAAATGTCATAACTTTATTCTCTGTATAATCAAGCATTCCCTATGTAAATAGCATTATGTACATTTTGACTTTTCAGCCAAAACATATGTGCATATATGCAACTAGGTGTACTTTTTGCTCAAAAACCCAAAATCGTTGCTAACTATTATTATTATTTTCCCAGAACATAGCTTGAGTTGCACGGTAGTTGGGGAAATAGGCCATATTTTTCCCATTCTTTTGCCGTTTAAATCATGAAAATTAATCAGAGCACGTTATTGAGAAAATCGCATTTATGTTTTCTCATTCATAATGAAACATGCCATATACAATACATCGCTAGCACACACCATCGCAAACAAGAGCTACCATACTAACAAAAAATTTACTAATTATTGACTATTATCAATTAAAATTACTTAATATTAACTATAGTGATGCATAATTGTCATTAATTAAACATTCTTTAGCTATTTATCACGCATTCCCTATGTAAATAGCATTATGTACATTTTGACTTTTCAGCCAAAGCAACATATGTGCATATATGCAACTAAGGTGGCACTTTTTGCTCAAAAACTAAAATGAATTTGCTAACTATTATTATTTTCCCAGAACTGAATTGCACGGTAGTTGGGGGAAATAGGCCATATTTTTCCCATTCTTTTGCCGTTTAAATCATGAAAATTAATCAAGCACGTTATTGAGAAAATCGCATTTTATGTGTTTTCTCATTCATATGAAACATATACAATACATCGCTATACCGCCATCGGCAAAACAGAGCTACCATACTAACAAAAATTTACTCCAATTATTGACCTATTATCAATTAAATTCACTTAATAATTAACTATGGTGATGCAGTGAATTGTCCATTACTTAACCCAATTCTTTAGCTATTTATCCCGACGCCTTCCCTATGTAAATAGCATTAATATTACATTTTGACTTTTCAGCCAAAGCAACGGATATGTGCATATATGCAAACTCAAGACAAGTTGGCCAGCCTTATGTGTGTATATTTCCTTGGAATAACGGATCTCTTTTCATTTATTAAATTAGACGAACACTCTGAAAAATGAATTACTAA